>JBAMBO010002470.1:0-47879 GCA_037044535.1 Lordiphosa magnipectinata | reverse complement strand
GAAAAAAGAATTGAAAAGGTACGCACATATTTGCTTAATGAGGTCCGACCTAATGTACAAATACAATCGCTTCAGGCTAACTAGGTATTTGTATATTTGTTTTTATACATATATATTTATAGACATCAAGGAAGGCAACGACCAACTTGACAGTGGCACCCACACGACAAAACGATGTCGCAGCAAAACGTACGATAACAGCAAAAAACAAGAAAGAAAGTCGGTCAAGCCCGACTATAACATACTCTGTACCCTTAACGTCGCAGCTCGCATTTGCTTACGAGTTATACTCGCTCATCTCTAAGTTTCACTCTCTCTCTGTCTTTCTCTCTCTCTCACTAAGATTGCCGTTCAATAGAATGCTGTGGTGATGGGTGGGGGGGTGGGGGGTGTTTACTGGCCGTTTTTTTGCTCATAACTTGAGTATCGTTCATCCGATCTTTATCATTCCTTTAGCAAATCGATAAATAATTTTGTTTACAAGGTATCTCTAGAAGGGGGCGGGAGGGGGCGTGGCAAAAATTTAAAGTAAACTTGATCTGCCTGCAAGTATAAGAAATATATGCCCCATACATGTCAAACCTCTATCTCTTACCATCTCTAAGATCTCTTCGTTCATACGGACGGACGGACAGACAGACAGACGGACGGACAGACAGACGGACATGGCTATATCGACTCGGCTGTTAATGCTGATCAAGAATATATATACTTTATAGGGTCGGAAACGATTCCTTCTCCCTGTTACATACTTTTGCACAAACTTAATATACTCTATGTACCTCCGGTACAGAGTATAAAAATTAGCAAAAACAACAAAAAATTAGAGAGATTGGCAAAACAGAAATATAAACCAGACAGACACGGCTACCGAGGCTCACCCCATGCGATCGTAAAAACAATGCTTAATTGTGTTGGTACAATAAAAAAAAAAACAGAAAATAGAAAAAATAGACCTCTGTATATTGAAATCGTTAAACAGGGAAGCGTAATGAAAGGGGGGAGGGGGGGGGGGGGATAAAACCGAGCCCATATCTTGTTATTGGTTTACATCAATTTTGGTTACGTTTACAATGTTTAGTGTTAACCACCCCCTCTTAAACAAGATGGAATTTGTTGCCTACGCTGCTGTTAAACAAATTATATGCCACACATACATACATCTGTACATATGTATGTATATGTACCTGTGTAAACACACACACTTGACCGAACGAAGCTAAGAACGCAATTGAAATGAATTGCTCAGCTCAGCTGTTTTGTTTAAAGATTGAATTGAATTCAAAATGATGGAGAGGGGGAAACGACAAAAAGCATGCGTCAGACAGACAGAACGGACTGCAGAGAGTGTCCAAAAGTCAGCTGTTGCTTTAGCATTTCCTGGTTTGGGTCTCTTGTAGCACGTCGCTGTGGTCTTAATTAATATGCAAACTATGCGTGACGTTTCGTCTGCTTATTGCTTGGGTGACCATGAATTATTGAGCTTGACCAATTGAATAATCAGGTCAAGGTTATCTAATCTATGTAGCTTCTTTTTTGTTTGGCAAAGGATACAATACGTAGGCCACAACCACGCCGAACATGACCTCAAAGTAGTACATATCCTTGTAGCGGTCCAGGACTTTGGCCAGCATTTTGGCATCTTGTATGTCCCGTGGGATTTTCAAGTGTTGCTTTTCCGATCTGTGAGGAACAAAGAAAAACACAGACGGTAGTTACGTGGTGTAAATAATCTGTTTGTGTGTGTGTGTATGTGTGCATGAGAGTGGCGTGACTTTTTGTTTTTGCCAAGCGAATGAGATGGAGACACATCACGCCCTGCACTTACGCATTCAATTCCGGAAATATGGCATACACATAGCACATGGTGGCCAAGCTGGCTATGAATATGCCAACCACAATGACCAAAGATCTCTTGGTGGCCGTCCGATCATCCGCTGACATGGCTTGCTGTTGCTTCTGTGGTGTGGCGGCTGGTGTTGTTGTTGTTGTTGGTAGTTGTTGCTCCTCCTCCTGTTCCTCGGGTTTCGGTGGTTTAAGTTTGCCATTTGTTGTGCTTGTTGTGTTTGTTGTTTTTGTTGTCAGCCTGTTATCAGCAGCCATGGCTATTGTTGACGACGGGGGCGGCCAGTGGGAAGGGTGGAATTCGGTTAGAATGAACTGAAATTAACGGGGACATCACCACTTACCGCCAGTGTGACTCAGTGTTGTTGTGGACATGTTTCTTTCAGCGCTGCCAAATGGTTGTTTTTTATTCTATACTTTAATTTAGCATCTATTAATTTATCAAACTGTTCTGAATGTGGAAGTGTGTGGGTTTGCGCGCTTTGATAGTTTTTCGTTCCTATTTCTCTTCCTCTCTCTTTCTCTCTCACTCTCTGTATTGATTTGCTTGAGTGTGACCGTAAAAGTAAAGCACAAAAATACGAAAGCTAGAGATGGGCAACTAGATTGAATTTAACTATCGTAACAACACTTTTAGATCACGATTTGAAAAATGCGTGACTAACAAAGAATCGCCATTTATCCGTCAATTCTACGCCAATCAGACTTAAAAGGTTAAAGGGTGGAAAATATGTAAAAACAGGATAGAAAACTATATTTTTTTTATCGGCTATTGTTCTCGCGTCCATACGATTTTACTTTAATACTTCAGACCGGAAAATAAACGTTGTACGTTAGGTAGATGGAACAGCAAGAAGAGATTTTGATAGCTCCTACAATTCCGAAAACTTTGTCGACTCTCTATCTTAATTATTTTAAGAAAAAAAATCTATATTCAAATGCGAAAGTTCTCCACAAACCTTATGTAACCTCAGGCAGACCGCGCTGGCGATACTTTCTGAGTGGGCATCTTATTGGCTGTAAATCCGCAAAAGACGGAATTAGTTCCCTTCACACGGAGATACAAAGTTCCAGATCGTATCCCACCCAAACTAAACAATATAAGTTTTGAACTCAAAAACACTGCCAAGTACCTGGGCGTCGTACTGGACAGGAAACTACTCTGGCACGACAATATTTCTGAGCGAATAAAGAAGGCATCCATTGCCCTCATCTCATGTTATGTACGTCCCTCTATGGAGTTCTAGTATGGTGGCAAGCACTCGGAAAACAATCAGTACTGAGCACTTTACACAAGGTACTGAGAAGTGCTGAGATATGTATGAGCGGCGCGCTCCGAACCACCCCAACGAAAGCACTAAACACCATATTTCATCTTCTTCCTCTAGTCTTGATGTCTAAACAGTTAGCGGGCATTGCAGCCCTGAGATTAAAAGAGTCTGAAGACTGGAACGCGGGTAACTCAGGACACTCAACTATACTAAATCGTCAAAACGCGGTTCCCGCCATTACAGACTACTGTGTACCCACAACGTCATTCCAGAAACTTTATGACGTCAATATCTCTAGTAGACGCGACTGGGATAACTTGCCCCACAGAAGACCAAATGACATCAATATCTACACAGATGGATCCAAGACCTAAATATGGAAATCTCATTCCGGCACCATGATCACTGCAGTGTGTACCAAGCTGAATTGGTGGCCATCCATGAGGCCACCAAACACCTTAGCCCACTCATGATCGAAGAAGGGAACATATAACGTATACATTTACTCAGATAGTCAAGCAGCCCTAAGGGCTCTTGACTCGTACACCAATAACGCCAAGACGCTCACGGAATGCCGTAGATCATTAAATGCGATCGCTCAGCATCTCCGTATCCTCCTCATCTGGGTACCTGGACACTGTAACATTGAGGGTAACGAGTCAGCCGACAAAATAGCAAGACAGGGTACTACCATTGCTAGGGATGCCCTTAGCCTCATACAATTTAGTCACAACGATGGAATGGGAACGATGGAATAACCTTCCGGCTTGCGTTGTAGCTAGGGTCACCTGGCCCTCGCTTAACCTGAAACGAACCAATAGTCTTTTGCTCCAAAGTAGGGAAAACATCTCACTTCTGGTTGGGGCCCTAACGGCATGCAGCACGCTTGGGCGTCGCTCACAACGACTTCTGTAGAAGCTGCAAGTGTGAGGAAGAGGAGACATTACTGCATCTTCTTTGCCATTGCCCAGCTGTTAGTAAAAGGAGACTCAAAACTCTTGGTCATCCCTTTCTACTCAACCTCTCGGAAGTGTCTCTACTGAAATTCTTAATGTTGTCACAATGCCCCCTGGCTTAAATAGGGAATTATATGGTAAGTAGTGTAGGGACAGTCTTACTCTTCCTAGCCATCTCAAACTAACCTAATCTAACCCTGTACCCTCGACTTATTAGCTAGCCGAAGGTATACATGCACAATAGGTTGGATGCCAAGCTCCACAACTCAGATACGAGTACCATTCAAAAAGTAACCTTTAGATGGAGAACTTTATGTAACTACAGGGTGGGGCAACATAACTCCCGTATCTGAAATGAGCGTCATTCCGCTCAACGATAACCTGGAGGGCTGGGCATGGTCTCATTCGAAGGGTGGGGTCTTAAAGTTTTGTCACCTCCCATTCAGGTGTGATCATGCGGTGAAGAAATGTGCAAAGAGCAACGGTCGCTATACTATCCTAATTATTTGCCTACGAAGTTTTCCGGGAATTTTCACGCCTGGGAGGCGCATTTTCCGACATTTGAAAATCACATTTTAAATTATTTCGTATTCTATGCTTACAAACCGAGTTTCAACGCAATCGGATGAAAAATAGTTTCTTGCATGCAGAAATTTTCCGGCCATTCTCCTCCTGGGCGGATTTTCCAAAATTGAGAAAACACGTGTCGAATTATTTCGCGTACTACGCTTACAAAACAAATTTCATGTCAATCGGATGAAAAACAACATTTTTCCCATACAAACTTTTCCGACGCTTTTCCGGTTGGAATTTTCGACAACCCCGTCTTAGTAAGCACTTACTACTAATGGAACCTCCTGTCAAAATTTCAGCCTTCTATCTCTTACCGTTTGCGCTCTGCGTTGAGTGCCAATCAGTCAGTTAGTGAATCAGGATCAGGGCTGTAAACGAATGATTCAATTTTGAATCATTCCTGAGAATCATTCAGGCATCGAATTGACATATTTTGAATTAATTCAATTTTTCCAAAATCAGAATTGAATTGATTTTGATTTAATTCACTTACAAAAAAAAAAAGAATTGAATTGATTTTGTTTCATTTCAAGTGAAACATTGACTTAACTTAAAAATCATGTTTTGTTTTTATTATGAGAAGATTTTATACCCTTTACTCGCAGAGTAAAAAGTGTTTACTAATTTCGGGCAAATGCATGTAACAGACAGAAGGAAGCAAACTAGACCCCATAGAGTACTATCATTTTATTTAACACAACCTATCCCTCGCTTTGCGTCGTTTCGTTTTGCGTTTTTTCGAAGTTGCGTCGCTTCTTAATTAGTACTAATTTTCATTGTGCGTCGTTAGATTTTCGATGTTGCGTTGTTTTGGGATGAAGTCGTTAATATGTTTTTAATTCAGAGGAAAGCCAAAAGCATATTTGATGACATAAAAAGTCAAGCAGTATCCAGCGATAATGCTAGTGATAGTAATACAACCAAGAATGAAACATTTGAAGCTAGTCAGGGCTAGTTTGAGAGATTCAAGGTTCGAGCAAATCTGCACAGCATTGCTTGGGTTTCAACATGTGCTATTCCAGAAATTAAAGCTTATTGCAAAAAGGAAAACTTAAGCTTCAAGGCTTTGGTTTTAGTAGACAATGCTCCTGGCCACCCAGTTTACATTGATGAGTTGTCAGAAAACGTGAAATTTGTATTTTTGCCGCCTAATACGACATCAGTTATTCAGCCCATGGATCAGGGAGTAATATCGACTTTTAAAAGTTATTACCTTCGACGAACCTTTCAACTTCTTATAAGTGAGACTGATGGACAAGATAAACCTACCATGCTAGAGTTTTGGAAAAAGTTTAACATTATGAAAGCCATAAAAATTATATCCGATTCGTGGGAGGAGGTTAAACCATCTTGCATGAATGGTGTTTGGCGCAAAATATGGCCTGAATGTGTTCAGCGAAAATGCACTGTAGAAGTTGATGATACACCAGCCGTTCGTCATGAAATTTCTAATTTAAGCCGGGTATCCAGCACCGCGGAAACTAAAAATTCCTGGCAAACTTCATATAAAAAAAACTGTGCCAGGAATTTTTAGTTTACCTTTTCGTTGCTTGAGTATCCAGCAACATGAACGAAACCCACAGTTTCTTATCGATAGTTGGCCTATCGATAGCGCGTGTGGATCGAAAGAACAGCTGATACACAGCTCAGGAATATATTGGTTATAATTATTATGGACGTGATGAGCTAAAAATTGGGGTGAATGCTTTTATGTTTTTGTTATGAGCTGTCATCTTCCTAGGGAATCAGCAGCGTGCAAAGATTGGTAGGGAATAGTGCCAAGTGGACACTTATGCCCAATTGCTGAGGCCGCCCTAGAGATGCCCTCAATGGACACAAAGATCGATGGGATGTCCTAGGTTGAGACGACTTCTGAGCCTGTTTGTCGCCAGATCAGAGGCTAGTCTTTTGGAGTGAGCCACCACCATACATATTGATTTGGGCTTATAATGGCAAAGCGTCCACATCGCGGTATGTTATTATATGCCTCACATACCAGGGATCTCACATAAAAGATTCTAGTTTAAAAGGGTAGTGGAGCATGCCGTACCCCATACCGGGATCCACTGGTCCAGGAAGGCATTATGATCAAGGATTTTGGATCGCAACGAAATACCGCTACGAGGATTGAGGAGCCAATAGAGCTATTACGCCTTGTCTGCAACCGTAGCTGCTGTCCGAGTCACATAGACTTTCCAGGTCAAGCGGCTATCCAGAGGCCACACCAAGGTATTTAACCGCAATATCCGTATATGGGAATCTTGATCCTAGGAGTCGCACTCGAGCCACTTTACCCAGTTTCATAGCGAACGTCAAATAGTAATATTTGAACGATTAACGGATATGTTTCACCGGTTCGCCCATCGACCAAAGCCGTCAAGAAACTTCTGGACTTTAGAAGATTGCTGGGAGCATCAATAGCGGTATCATCAGCATTCGTGGCGATAAAGGTGCTGTGAGCGACGGGATACAGCGGATCCGCGGTGAACAGATAAATGCTGTGCGAAAAATATTGAATTGAGGATTTCCAGCTAAGCAACTTTATTCAATAGATACATTTTTATAAAGTGTCGTGCTTAGCCATCAAGCCATCGTCCTTCATTTTTCTTTAAATTTACTTAAATTCAAATAATTAACAGCGCTTAACAGCTGATTAATCAGAGTGACCTTGCTCCTTTTAAGTGAATGGTCACCCTGCTTTAGTTATGTTCCACACACACTAGAAATAACTAGCAAATTCCTGGCAGGAATTTTCCGCAGTGCTGGATACAAGCCTTTAGCTAGAAAGTCTAATTTTGAAGGTATGGAGGAGACTGACATAAATGAATTGCTAAACTCGCACAACTAAGAATTCTCCAATGAAGAACTTTTGCAACTGGAATTGCAAATTGCTAATGAAGAAGATGACTCTGACAGTTCAATAGAAATCTCAAAAGAACAAAATTTAACCTCCCAACAAATTTCCAAAGCGATGTGTTTGATTGACGAATGTATGGATATTTTATTAAAAAACGATCCCGACAGCGAAAGGAGTCTTAAAGTGTCCCAGGCGGTAGCTACGAATATCAATTGCTACAAGGAAATGTATTTCACGCTTAAAAAAAAAATGTTCAGCAAACATTGGACCAATTTTTTTTTTAAAGAAAGCCGGCCCACGACAACAGATACTAAAGACTCGTCAGAGAGTGATTAATTCTAATTTTATTTTTCATAATTGAGTATGTAATTGAAGAATTTATTTTGTTTTAAATGAATTAGTTTCTTTTGGTTTTTATATGTATAATATGTAATAAAATGAAATGTTATTTTGGTTTTTTTTTTAATGATCACTTTGCTCAATTTTCTTTTTAAAAAGTAGTATTTTTGTAACCCTGGAACCCATCTTCGAACTTTACATGGTTTGCTATAGAAAATCCTAATTCACTTTGCGTCGTATTTTTTTTTGGAACGTATCCCCGACGCAAAGCGAGGGATAGGTGTACTACTTTTAGTTTTAATAGTAGAAGATTTTTAAAATTCTCATCTCCCAGACATCCACGTTTAGATACGTTCAAAATTGATGTGTAGGAAAACAGCCTCTCTACTGCAGCTGACGATGGCAGTGGTGTATTAAATTTTAAAAAAGTCCTCTTAATTTCAGCATATCTAACGAATTTGCCGAGTCGGACAAATATGCCGAAAATTCTGATTCGGCTGGCGATATGCGGGCGGGCACTCAATGTTTCTTCAGAAGTATCTAAAAATATAAAAGCCTTTAATATAAATAATTGCGCTCCATGATTAGATATTTACCAGCAAATGAAAAATCGAAGTATTCCGCAATATTAGAATCCTCACTGCTCATAGCTGTGTTGCATTCGAGAGAGATTTGTAAGACAGCGTTCTTTGTTATTTTAAGAATCTGAGCTTCAGTTCCAATATCGAAACTTGGATTTAAAGCCCTCAACCCACATACATTTTATTTGTGGACAAAGAACGGAAGCTACAATGGCAGTTTCAACGGATTTGTCCAAATTAAAAAACTTGCCAAATCGGGGTTTAACCGCTTTCATTAAGTTATTAGCCGTACTTCTTACATATTTGTGGCGCAATGGAGTCTGCAGCTTAGCAAACTTGGTATGGATTGTATCTAAAGTAGTTAGTAAGTAGCCAAACATCTTTCATTTATCCCCTTGCAAAAAATCAATGGCCTCTGCTATTGGCTGCTGTAGTTCCAGATACTCCATCAAATATTTTAAATCACCATCGAGAAAGCTTTCAGTACCTAACTTTTGGCACAAGTCCTGCAACTTGGACTTATGGGAAAGTAAGTCCTTGACGGAGTCAAATAATGAACTCCACCTCGTAGTTACTGGATACTTTAATTGAGAGCCTAAAGTTTGCATGATTATTTCTGACGACTTAGGTCTATTTATTTTCAATTTTGCATCCGGTGGTTTTCAATACTGATTCTTTAGTCTGTTTAGATATTGAATTAAGGTTATAATATATATTCTGGGGTGTTTAAACCTGCGTAGGCCACACATTCATACCTTATTGGCTTACTGTAAAATAGGTTTACGTATTGCGCCTTCATTCTCAACCGATTTAGCTCTGCAGCTCTTAGAGGTGTAAAAAGTTCTTTTAAAACAAATTGTTTGAAAATAAAGCTGGAACAGAACATTTTGAAGGAATTGCTAGGGCGTTTGATTGGCCAAAAGAGCAAGTGGAATAAATTAGTCGAAACTTTATTCCTTCTTTGAAAGAATTTGTTAAACGTTACAATGGAAAAACTGTAATATGTAACAGAGTGCAAAGCCACATTTATCAACTACGAAAGTCATCTGAAACAGGGATTTAGTGCCTTTAACAAAACACGTCAAACTATTGCATAACACCAAAAATCGGTCAATGGTTCCCCCTAAGTGCAACGATCCTACAAAGCCTGACTCCTGCCGCCAACTTTCTCCAAAATATTTGAGCGGTTGACCACCAGTGAAACCTAAATTAAATTGACTTAAACAATAAGATAGAATGGAAAAATTTCATGAATGCTAAAAGAAAGTGAACCAATTTCATAGACAACAACTGAACTCTATTATAAACGGACTAATCATACGATCCATATATATATATACACACACCTACCTATATAGAATATAGCTAGATCTCATGTAAACATGTTTATCATAATTGGGGCTTTGTTTTTGTTTACAAATTTCATCAAGAGACACGTGACAAGAACAACAACAGCAACAAAGCAAATGAATCAATGCAACTATTTTTAGGTTGCAGTGGCAAGTGCAAAGTCATCGTTAAACCACATTTCACCATATTACAAAAAGTTTTGGGTTTTTTTTTTTTTTTTGGCCTCGACACCCTCCCTTCCCCCGGCTGGGTTTAGGGAGCGGAATCTCCGCCTTTATGGATTTCTATTTCAACAATTCAACTTTTTATACTACACAATTAAAAACTAAACGAAAAAAAAGCTCAACATTTTCGCCGTCAATCGAAGAGGATGTTTGGTTGTTTGGCTCCTTTAGCTCTTATTGCATATGGTTCGCCTGTTTGCATTGTCGCAGCGCCTCATTGAAGCCTTCGCATAGCGACAAATCCGATTGACCCTGGGCACATTGCAGGAACTGTTTTATCTCCCAGGCACAGGCACCCTGAGGCTCATTTGGCTGCTGGGCAAAGTAGGGTTGCTGTTGTTGTTGAGCAGCTGGAGCTGCTGCCGCTGGTGCTGCTGCTGCGTCCTCCTTATCGCCCGATCCGCTGAACATGGAGGTAAGGCCATGTCCGACCGTATGGCCAATGGCGGAGCCTATAGCCACACCGCCAGCTGTGGCGGCCATTTGCTGGAACATAGAGGGCTGCTGGGGGGCGGGCATGCCCACAGCGCTGGGTGGAGCGGCCACGGGTGCAGGTGCCGTTGGTGGGGCAGCGGCACGTGCCGGTACGTGTGCGGGGGCTGGTGCCGGAGCACTGCTGCAAGGGGAAAGCAAATTGCGTTAGTTGTCACTGTGGTAGACTTTAGACCCACCCCTGGTTACATAACCCTAACCCTGCGGTGCCCTGAACCTTCCAGAAGCATCTTTCGACATTTTCGATCTGATGCTTCTTTTTGGTTATGAAACATGCCCTCCCTCCCCCCTTTCCACAACAACAACTTTTCACTTATTTTCTTTGAACTTTACAGTTATTTTGCAGTTTTCTTAAGACTTACCGTCTGGCTGAGGGTGGTGGGCTAGCAGAACGTCCACGTCGTACCATTTTGGATTTTGTTTTTACACTTGTTTTGTTAAAATATTTAAAAATGAATTGATTTAGGATTTTGTATTTATGCTTTGTCTCTTGACTTGAAACTGATTCGCTTGCCACACTTATAAATGAAATTCCAATTCGACGACAGTTTGTTGGCCTGCTTGTGTGCACATGAAGTGTAGTAGTGCCGTCTCACTCTAGGGGCTGGTGTGTGTGTGCCTATCGATTGTTATCGTAATGTCAGAATTAGAGATGTGTGTTTAGGGATTATTTGATCTCACGACTTACACGATATTAAATAATATAACGTTTCAAGCAACAGTTTTCCACGAATTTTCCAAAATCCGATTTTAGTACTAATACTGAATAGAAGTGCAACGGCTTGCTTGCCCTATGCTTTCCTTCCACAGCCACATTCAAGTGCAAATCCATCACCATAAGAGTAGACCGATCCCAACGATCCAATGTTTGGGCCAGACGAAGAAGACGATGGACACAAGCTGAAATGGATACGTTATCGCCAAGCTGGGATTGTATAGTTAATATTATAATATAACAAATAAAACAAATTTTGAAGTAGGCCTTTTCATAGACGTTTTCTGACAAATTGTCAAATTGTTTGAGGCCTTAAATACACATTTTTATAGAATTCAGTTTAGTTCCAGAGCTCGTCCAATCAACATGTTCCAAAAAAAAAAAAAAACAAAAAACGTAAATTTTCGGTTGTTAAAATTATTTGGAAAACTTAAAATTTACCAGTGATCATTTATTTTCGGTGTTCATATAAAATGTCGACTACAGTGTGAGTAAAGAAAAAGGAGTCTAAACTAGCCATATTGATCTGACCTGTCGCTATTATTTGCAGTCCAGTTGTTCCTGCCATCAAATTGATGCTTTGATGTTTGGGTCTCGAAGCTGTTGTCTTCGCTGCGTGTGTTAGGGTTCGGCTTACACTGGTTATTCACACAGCTGTTTGGTATGTACAAAGGTGATTTTATGGTAACCCATTATAAGAACTTCGCTTTCTTTAGAGAGTACGAAACAATTTTTATACTTACATATTACAATATTTACTTCACATTAACAAACAACAATGTAAGTTGGTGCACGACTTGGTCGTTGGCATTCAATAATGTTTCTCCCACAGATGCAGATCACAACTGCAATTTTCGGAAAGCAAAATTTATGAATAGAGACTGGTGATGTGTGTGTACTGTGCGGGAGGTTATTTGTAATATGACAAATACTGCAATTTTCTGATGGTGGATGTGTGGGGGAATCTTTGTTATATTCAAAATTTTCCTTAATTCTTTTGAAATGGCTTCAAAATGTATGTAAAAATTTAAAAAATGGGGGAAAAAAATTAAAATATAAAAAAAGAGTTTTGTGTTTGAAATGATTACTAAAGGAACGGAAGGAACATGCATTTTCGAGAGAGAAAGAGATAAACTTGGAGATGAGCAATTAACAAAACTATTTTACGATAACCGCGTAACTCCTTGGATAACATTTTTTTGTGGGTAATATTAGGTTTCGTAATATGCTCAAAAGATATTGCTCTGCCTTGTTAATAGACATGATAAAAACTTACGTTTTTATTAACAATTTGTTGGAGTGTACTTCCGCTGAAAGGCCGCTAGGGTGGCGAGTAGTACCTGAGGGCCATAAATATTTGACCTGTTTCCAAACAATGAACCCTCTCTTGGTGTCATCTGAATACCGATTTCATGTATTATATTATAATCGGGAGCAAATGCGAGCGTCGGCCCGAACCTAGCACAGAGTATACTATAGTCGGGATTGACCCGACTTTCTCACTTGTTTCAACCTAAATTAAGCATGTCTGCCTGCCATAAAATAAATTACTATTTAGCAGTTAGATTCATATTCAATTTCCACACAATTTTAGGGAGTTTGGTCAAAATCTGATAAATATATGGGAAATAACTCAGCTAAGAATGTTCGACGAAAATCCTTTAAAGCCTTAATTTATATAAATTATACAAGCTGCAAGGGTATATAAACTTCGGTCGAGCCGAAGTTAGCTTTCCTCTATTTGTTTTATTCTTTTTCATTATTCCACAAAGTTTGTTCGTTTCCAAACTTGATATTTATTAATACTATATGCTTCCACATAATTCTGCTAAGTCTAACCCAAATCGGATGACTAGCATATAGCTGCCATTGGAACGACCGGTCGAAAATGTACTTCGCGCGAGAACTTTTTTGTTTTCCATGGTAGAGTATTAATACTTCCCAGTGTACCCGAATTCGTTAGAACAGATGCCATCCTATGATCACAGCATTGACAATACAATGCACCAACAGTTAGTGAAATAACAATTGTTGATGCTGGAAATTTGGAATCGCATGATTTAGTCAACAAACGCCGAACTGGAAACGGCAAAATTATAATACCCTCTGCAAGGGTTTAATGACGAAATTTGACGACTGACTGCATTGCAAATCCTTTTTTGCTTTCCAATATTTGTAACAACTAAAAGCGCCCTGACTCATAACTCAATAGGGTGGACGCCAATAAGGTACCATGCTTCGCTACTCATGCGTATGGGTACCATTCAAATGGTAAGCTTCAGATGGTGAAGCTTATGCATGTTCCTCCCGTTCCTTAAGTAATCATACCAAACAAACGTTTTTTTTATATTTTAATTTTTTTCCCCCATTTTTTAAATTTTTACATACATTTTGAAGCCATTTCAAAAGAATTACTGAAATTATTGAATGTAACAAAGATTCTCCCACACATCCACCATCAGAAAATTGTAGTATTTGTTATATTACAAATAACCTCCCGCACAGTACACACACATCACCAGTCTCTATTCATAAATTTTGCTTTCCGAAAATTGCAGTTGTGATCTGCATCTGTGGGAGAAACATTGAATGCCAACGACCAAGTCGTGCACCAACTTACATTGTTGTTTGTTAATGTGAAGTAAATATTGTAATATGTAAGTAGAAAAATGGTTTCATACTCTCTAAAGAAAGCGGAGTTCTTATAATGGGTTACCATAAAATCACCTTTGTACATACCAAACAGCTGTGAATAACCAGTGTAAGCCGAACCCTAACACACGCAGCGAAGACAACAGCTTCGAGACCCAAACATCCAAGCATCCATTTGATGGCAGGAACAACTGAACTGCAAATAATAGCGACAGGTCAGATCAATATAGCTCGTTTAGACTCCTTTTTCTTTACTCACACAGTCCATAGTTTGTTTGATAACCCAAAAATTATCCACGTGAAAATTTTGTGAAGTTTTCCAAATAATTTTAACTACCGAGAATTTACATGATTTTTTCTGTTTTTTTTTGTTTTTAGATGTTGTTTCAACGAGCTCTGGTGTTATACTGAATTCCATAGAAATGTGTGTTGAAGGCCTCAAACAATTTGACAAAAAACGTCTATGAAAAGGCCTACTTGAAAATGTTATTTACTTGTTATAATATAATATCAACTATTCGTCAATCGAGGCACTCTGCTAGGCTGTGTGCTGTTAAGTGGCTGTGGTTGACCACGCAGCACTGATCGGTCTGACAGCAACCGAATAACAGGCCCAACTCAGTCAATTGGTCTTAAATTGCGTGCTTCTCGAAGACCAAACTCTCAAAATGTTATTTGAAAAGGTTGCAGTCTCAAAAGTTGCGCCAGAGTTTAACATAAGCAGAGAGAGAGAGTCTATGCGAGAGAGAACGAGAGAGAGCGCGTATAGTTCGTCGCCTACATTCATATCGTTAGCCGAGCCTTACACACCGATGCATACAGACGAAGAAGACCTATTGAATTCGGGAACAAGGCCAAACGGTCCCAAAAAGACCTAACAGGAAAAAAATAAAAAAAAATGTGTTTCTCTCCTCTCACAACCAAATAGAAGCAGAGAGCGTAGTTAAAGGTTGTATCGGTACCTCTTTTCAATGAGGTCGCACGAAAGCTGTCGTTTTCTGACAAAGGCGAAAGGGGGACCGATTTTTGCGACCTCTGATTGTAACAAGTAAATAACATTTTCAAGTAGGCCTTTTCATAGACGTTTTTTGTCAAATTGTCAAATTGTTTGAGGCCTTCAACATACATTTTTATAGAATTCAGTTTAACACCAGAGCTCGTTGAAACAACATCTTACAAATAAACAAAAAACATGTAAATTTTCGGTTAAAACTATTTCGAAAACTTAACAAAAATTAGTCGTGATATTTTTCCTGTTTTTTTTTTTACAAAATATAAACTGTGTAAGTAAAGAAAAAGGAGTCTGTCCTGTCGTTATCATTTGCAGTCTTTCTGTTACCAGCTCCAAAAAGTTCTCAAATTCAAGTTGATGTTCGGTACTTTGGCAATTGTCTTCGTTGTATGGGTGGTTATTGTTTACACTGGTTATTCACTAATGTGTTGTATGTACAAACGTTATTTTATGCTAACCCATTATAAGACCTTCGCTTTCTTTAGACTCTATGAAAGTCTTACACATTACAATATTTACAACATAAAAAAAATTTATGAGTTAATGGATTTGTGAGTATTAAGTTGATGCACCACTTGGTCGTTAAAATCTAATAATATTTCTTCCACAGACGCAGATCGCAACTACAATTTTCGGAGAATAAAATTAATATATACAGACAAGACTTGTGATGTGGATGTGTGGAAAATTATTTGTTATTTTCAAAATTTTCCGTAATTATACTGAAATATTTTCGAAATGTATTTAAAAATGGGAAAATATATACATATAAAAAAAGAGGTTTGTGTTTGGAATGATTACTAAAGGAACGGAAGGAACATGCATTTTAGAGAGAGAAACAAATATTTTACGATAACCGTGTGACTTCTTGGATAAGATTTTTTTTTTCGGCAAAAGATATTGCTCTGCCTTGTTAATAGACATTACTGATAAAAACTTGTGCTTTCACGCGTGTTACTAACAATTTTGTGGAGTGTACTTCCGCTGAAAGGCCGCTAGGGCTTCGAGTACCTGAGGCCCTCAAATTTGCCATCGGCGGGGTTTGCAATGACCTGTTTTCAAACAATGAACCGCGCTCTCTTGGTGTCTTCTGAATTCCGATTTCATGTATTATATTAAAATCGGTAGCAAATGCGAGCGTCGGCCCGAACTAGCACAGTATATTATAGTCGGGATCGACCGACTTTCTCACTTGTTTCAATTTTGATTTTGCATGCCTGCCTGCCATAGAATAAATTACTATTTAGCAGTTAGATTCATATTCAATTTCCACACAATTTTAGGGAGTTTGGTCAAAGTCTGATGATTATATGGGAAATAACTCAGCTAAGAATGTTTCGACGAAAATCATTTAAAACCTAAGATTATATAAATTATGCAAGCTGGCTCTATTTGTTTTATTCTTTTTCATTATTCCACCAAGTTTGTACGTTCCCAATCTTGATATTTATTAATACTATATGCTTCCACATAATTCTGCCAAGTTTGATTCAAATCGAATGACTATGGCATACAGCTGCCATTGGAATGATCGGTCGAAAATGTACTTCTTACGGGAAAAACTTTAGTTTTCAATGGTAGAGACTATACTTCCCAGTATACCCGAATTCGATAGAACAGATGCCATCCCATGATCACAGCATTGACAATACAATGCACCAACAGTTAGTGAAATAACAATTGTTGATGCTGGAAATTTGGAATCGCATGATATAGTCAACAAACGCCGAACTGGAAACGGCAAAGCTATAATACCCTCTGCAGGGGTTTAATGACGAAATTTGACGACGGACTGCAGTGCAAATCCTTTTTTGCTTTCCAATATTTGTAACAACTAAAAGCGCCCTGACTCATAACTGAATAGGGTGGACGCCAATAAGGTACCATGCTTCGCAACTCATGCGTATGGGTACCATTCAAATAGTAAGCTTCAGATGGTGAAGCTTATGCATGTTCCTCCCGTTCCTTAAGTAATCATACCAAACACAAACCTCTTTTTTTTATATAATATTTTAATTTTTTTCCCCCATTTTTTAAATTTTTACATACATTTTAAAGCCATTTCAAAAGAATTACGGAAATTTTTGAATGTAACAAAGATTCTCCCACACATCCACCATCAGAAAATTGTAGTATTTGTTATATTACAAATAACCTCCCGCACAGTACACACACATCACCAGTCTCTATTCATAAATTTTGCTTTCCGAAAATTGCAGTTGTGATCTGCATCTGTGGAAGAAACATTATTGAATG
The DNA here is from genome assembly GCA_037044535.1 of Lordiphosa magnipectinata. NCBI lineage: Eukaryota > Metazoa > Arthropoda > Insecta > Diptera > Drosophilidae > Lordiphosa > Lordiphosa magnipectinata. Next base: position 30,756 of record JBAMBO010002470.1, on the reverse strand, counting down.
CCAACGACCAAGTCGTGCACCAACTTACATTGTTGTTAATGTGATTGAAGTAAATATTGTAATATGTAAGTAGAAAAACTGTTTCGTACTCTCTAAAGAAAGCGAAGTTCTTATAATGGGTTACCATAAAATCACCTTTGTACATACCAAACAGCTGTGTGAATAACCAGTGTAAGCCGAACCCTAACACACGCAGCGAAGACAACAGCTTCGAGACCCAAACATCCAAGCATCAATTTGAAGGCAGGAACAACTGGACTGCAAATAATAGCGACAGGTCAGATCAATATGGCTCGTTTAGACTCCTTTTTCTTTACTCACACAGTCCATAGTTTGTTTGATAACCCAAAAATTATCCACGTGAAAATTTTGTGAAGTTTTCAAATAATTTTAACTACCAAGAATGTACATGATTTTTTGTTTTTTTTTTTTGTTTGTAAGATGTTGTTTCAACGAGCTCTGGTGTTATACTGAATTCTATAGAAATGTGTGTTGAAGGCCTCAAACAATTTGACAATTTGACAAAAAACGTCTATGAAAAGGCCTACTTGAAAATGTTGTTTATTTGTTATATTATAATATTAACTATTTGTCAATCGAGGCACTCCGCAAGGATATGTTCCTTCTCCGCTTTTCTGGGAGTTGAAAAATGGAACATGCACACCTGATCATATTAATAGGTACACACCGGAATTTTTTAATTATAGATGGTTTTTTCGTACTTTTAGTGTTGACAACTTTTTAATTTTTGGTTTTTTGTTGTTGTCAATGTCTGGTCACACTGTGACAAAGAGTTGAAAGAGGGGCTGCCCCGTATAGCAAAGCTTTTCTATAAATTGCGAGTCCACCACACATTTCGCCTGATCATAATAATAGGTACAGTCTCCGTTTCTCACAAGTATCAAGTGAATAATTTGGTAATCAGTGATCTTTAGGTAATTAAAGTTAAATTCAGTATAGCTCCTGTCAATACAGAGAATTAAATAATTATTTTTTTTAGAAAAAATGGGTCGAAATTCTCATTGTAAAGAAGGCAAATCTTTACGAGCCATCGCCAAATTAATGAACAGGTCTCATAATTTTGTTAAAAATGCATTAGAAAAAAAACCAAGACAGGAAACCCTTGGAAGGCCACAAAAAACAACAGAAACCCTTGACCACTACATAGTAACTTGGAGCAAAAAGGACCCATTTAAGTCATCGAAGGCTATTGCAGCCGAAATTGGGAATTCAGTTAGTGCTCCAACTATCCGAAGAAGACCACAAAGACTGGGTAGGAAGCACCGGGGAGAAAAAATGGAGAAACATATTATGGAGCGATGAAACCAAGATTAATTTGTTTGGGAATGACTGTGAAAGGAATGTTCGACGCCCTAATGGAAAGGAATTCCATCCACGGTTTACAAAAAAAACAGTCAAACATGGAGGTGGCAATATAATGGTATGGGGTTGCTTCTCCTGGTACGGCGTAGGTCCAATTTATCAGACTACGAACAAAATGAATGCTGAAGAGTACAAATCCATATTGCAAACAGTTATGGTACCGTATGCTGAGGAAAATATGCCATTACGTTGGGTATTTCAGCAAGATAATGATCCTAAACACACATCAAGGCTGTTATCTAAATTTTTCGAGGACCAAAAAGTTGACGTTCTGAAGTGTCCAAGCCAATCCCCCGACCTTAACCCCATTGAAAACTTGTGGGGAGACTTAAAAAAGAAATTGCCAAAGCATTCATTTTCAAATAAACAAAAATTATGGGAAGGTGTCCAAAAAATTGTGGTATGAGACACCAGTAGAGACCTGCCAGGCTCTTATTAAAAGTATGCCAAAAAGAATAGCAGTAGTGGCCAAAAATAGAGGTGGATACACTGGATACTAAGTTAGGAAATACTAATTTACCTAAAAAAAAAAACACAAAATGGAAATTAAAATTTTTTTCTTACCAACACATGAAGTGTACCTATTATTATGATCACACTGAAAACGTATCTGAAACACAAAATGATCTCTTTCAATTAAGTTTATTTAATTAAAAACAAATAGTTTAAGAACCAATGAGAACAAATTTTAAGTTGGAAACAATGAATAAAACTGTATTCTGTTACCTTAAAGTCTGAATTGATGTGTGTACCTATTAATATGATCAGGTGTTATTTCAACACTTTTGTGTTCTTTTTATGAAGTGTGTAGGACCAAAGTAAGACTGTTGGGAATAAGCCCCATTTGCGGCCTATTGACTGCTCTTTCCACGTCCAGTGATGGTATCGTGCCAGAGTAGTTTTCGCCAAGGTACTTGGCATTATTCCTGAATTCTAGACTCAAGTTGTTCGGTCTAGGGGATGCAAGGTGTGGAGATTTGTATCTTTGTGTGAGGAGAAGTAGCAGGTGGTCGCTAAGGAGGTCGGCATTAGGTCTCATAAGGTTTGTGGTAGTTTGATTAAAACCGAAACTTTTTTCGGTATCTGTTGATTTGTTGTGGGCCGTTGTTACATTGTGTAATTGATGTGTAAACTGTGGTTGTTGTCCGGCCGTCTTCCCTTTCTGCAGTCAAAATATTGGGGGGGCTCTGTTAACTGTCCTTTTTATTTTGCTTATAACTTGAGTATCGTTCTTTCCATCTTTATCAGTCCTTCAGCAAATCGATAAATAATCTTGATTTCTAAATATCTCTTAACGGTATATTTCTGCTGTCTACAAAACTGTGGGAGATATAACGTTTTATCTAAATTCTGTGGGCGGTAGGCAAAAATTAAAAATAAACTTGATCTGCCTGCAAGTATAATATAAGAAGTATATGTCCCATAGATGTCAAATCTCTCTCTCTTAACATCTCTGAGATCTGTGCGTTCATACAGACAGACAGACGGACGGACAGACGTGCATATAAAAATGCACATCCCACCCCGGGCTACGGGCCTCATGGGAAGATATGCCACTTCAGCTAGTATTTAATTCATATTTTATATCCAATTTCAAAATTTGGTTGAGTCTCTCGGTGTTCTGGAGTGTTCAATAATTGATAAATGTACCCCATTACGCAAATTTGTAAAACGACAATGCCCGATACTTAAAGAGTTTCAATTATTTCTTTAAGTCTTGAGCTTTTGATAAGAACACAAAAAATATGAATCCGGTATTAATGTGGTTTTTTGTTGCAGTTGGGTAAAGCAAAGTTTTGTGAGTTTTTTGTTTTTCGTTTTATTTAAAAAAAAATTAAAATGAAAACTTAAGTAGGCTCTTTCATTAAAATCTACTGTCAAATTGTTTGAGGCCTTCAACATAACATACAGTTTAAAAGCAGAGGTCGTCTAAACAACATTGTCCTCATAATAAAAAAATGATACAAAATTTTCGGTAGTTAAAATTATTTGGAAAACTTAACAAAAACTAGTCGTGATATTTTTCCTGTTTTTTTTTTATACAAAATATAAACTGTGTAAGTAACGAAAAAGGAGTCTGAACGAGACATTTTGATCCTGTCGTTGACCTGTCGTTATCATTTGCAGTCCTTCTGTTACCACCACCAAAAAGTTCTCAAATTCAAGTTGATGTTCGGTACTTTGGCAATTGTCTTCGTTGTATGGGATGGTTATTGTTTACACTGGTTATTCACTAATGTGTTGTATGTACAAACGTTATTTTATGCTAACCCATTATAAGACCTTCGCTTTCTTTAGACTCTATGAAAGTCTTACACATTACAATATTTACAACATAAAAAAAATTTATGAATTAATGAATTTGTGAGTATTAAGTTGATGCACCACTTGGTCGTTAAAGTCTAATAATATTTCTTCCACAGACGCAGATCGCAACTACAATTTTCGGAGAATAAAATTAATATATACAGACAAGACTTGTGATGTGGATGTGTGGAAAATTATTTGTTATTTTCAAAATTTTCCGTAATTATACTGAAATGGTTTCAAAACGTATTTAAAAATGGAGGAAATGGGGGAATGATTACTAAAGGAACGGAGGGAACATGCATTTTAGAGAGAGATAAACAAAGATTTTACGATAACCGTGTGACTCCTTGGATAAGACCTTTTTTTTGGGTATTATCAGGTTTCGTAATATGCTCAAAAGATATTGCTCTGCCTTGTTAATAGACATGATAAAAACTTTTACGCTTTTATTAACAATTTGTTGGAGTGTACTTCCGCTGAAAGGCCGCTAGGGTGGCGAGTACCTGAGGCCCTCAAATTTGCCATCGGCAACAATTGATATTTCAATAACTGTTGGTGCATTGTATTTTCAATGCTGTGATCATAGGATGGCATCTGTTCTAACGAATTCGGGTATACTGGGAAGTATAAAGCCTCTACCATTGAAAACCAAAAAGTTCTTCTCGTAAGAAGTACATTTTCGACCGATCGTTCCAATGGCAGCTATATGCTATAGTCATCCGATTTGGGTTAGACTTGGCAGAATTATGTGGAAGCATATAATATTACCAAATATCAAGTTTGAGAACAAACAAACTTGGAGGAATAATGAAAAAGAATAAAACAAATAGAGGAAAGCTAACTTCGGCTCGACCGAAGTTTATATACCCTTGCAGCTTGTATAATTTATATAAATTAAGGTTTTAAATGATTTTCGTCGAACATTCTTAGCTGAGTTATTTCCCATATATTCAGATTTTGACCAAACTCCCTAAAATTGTGTGGAAATTGAATATGAATCTAACTGCTAAATAGTAATTTATTCTATGGCAGGCAGGCATGCAAAATCAAAATTGAAACAAGTGAGAAAGTCGGTCGATCCCGACTATTATATACTCTGTGCTAGTGCTAGTTCAGGCCGACGCTCGCATTTGCTACCGATTATAATATAAAACATGAAATCGGTATTCAGAAGACACCAAGAGAGGGCGGTTCATTGTTTGAAAACAGGTCATTGCAAACCCCGCCGATGGCAAATTTGAGGACCTCAGGTACTCGAAGCCCTAGCGGCCTTTCAGCGGAAGTACACTCCACAAAATTGTTAGTAACACGCGTGAAAGCACAAGTTTTTATCAGTAATGTCTATTAACAAGGCAGAGCAATATCTTTTGCCGAAAAAAAAATCTTATCCAAGAAGTCACACGGTTATCGTAAAATATTTGTTTCTCTCTCTAAAATGCATGTTCCTTCCGTTCCTTTAGTAATCATTCCAAACACAAACCTCTTTTTTTATATATGAATATATTTTCCAATTTTTAAATACATTTTGAAACCATTTCAGTATAACTACGGAAAATTTTGAAAATAACAAATAATTTTCCACACATCCACATCACAAGTCTTGTCTGTATATATTAATTTTATTCTCCGAAAATTGTAGTTGCGATCTGCGTCTGTGGAAGAAATATTATTAGACTTTAACGACCAAGTGGTGCATCAACTTAATACTCACAAATCCATTAACTCATAAATTTTTTTTATGTTGTAAATATTGTAATGTGTAAGACTTTCATAGAGTCTAAAAAAAGCGAAGGTCTTATAATGGGTTAGCATAAAATAACGTTTGTACATACAACACATTAGTGAATAACCAGTGTAAACAATAACCATCCCATACAACGAAGACAATTGCCAAAGTACCGAACATCAACTTGAATTTGAGAACTTTTTGGAGCTGGTAACAGAAGGACTGCAAATGATAACGACAGGTCAGATCAAAATGTCTCGTTCAGACTCCTTTTTCTTACTTACACAGTTTATATTTTGTAAAAAAAAAAACAGGAAAAATATCACGACTAATTTTTGTTAAGTTTTCGAAATAGTTTTAACCGAAAATTTACATGTTTTTTGTTTATTTGTAAGATGTTGTTTCAACGAGCTCTGGTGTTAAACTGAATTCTATAAAAATGTATGTTGAAGGCCTCAAACAATTTGACAATTTGACAATAAACGTTTATGAAAAGGCCTACTTGAAAATGTTATTTACTTGTTATAATCAGAGGTCGCAAAAATCGGTCCCCCTTTCGCCTTTGTCAGAAAACGACAGCTTTCGTGCGACCTCATTGAAAAGAGGTACCGATACAACCTTTAACTACGCTCTCTGTTGTGAGAGGAGAGAAACACATTTTTTTTTATTTTTTTCCTGTTAGGTCTTTTTGGGACCGTTTGGCCTTGTTCCCGAATTCAATAGGTCTTCTTCGTCTGTATGCATCGGTGTGTAAGGCTCGGCTAACGATATGAATGTAGGCGACGAACTATACGCGCTCTCTCGTTCTCTCTCCCATAGACTCTCTCTCTCTGCTTATGTTAAGCTCTGGCGCAACTTTTGAGACTGCAACCTTTTCAAATAACATTTTGAGAGTTTGGTCTTCGAGAAGCACGCAATTTAAGACCAATTGACTGAGTTGGGCCTGTTATTCGGTTGCTGTCAGACCGATCAGTGCTGCGTGGTCAACCACAGCTACTTAACAGCACACAGCCTAGCAGAGTGCCTCAATTGACGAATAGTTGATATAATATTATAACAAGTAAATAACATTTTCAAGTAGGCCTTTTCATAGACGTTTTTTGTAAAATTGTCAAATTGTTTGAGGCCTTCAACACACATTTCTATAGAATTCAGTATAACACCAGAGCTCGTTGAAACAACATCTAAAAACAAAAAAAAACAGAAAAAATCATGTAAATTTTCGGTAGTTAAAATTATTTGGAAAACTTCACAAAATTTTCACGTGGATTATTTTGCGGTTTTCAAACAAAATATGGACTGTGTGAGTAAAGAAAAAGGAGTCTCAACGAGCCATATTGATCTGACCTGTCGCTATTATTTGCAGTCCAGTTGTTCCTGCCATCAAATGGATGCTTGGATGTTTGGGTCTCGAAGCTGTTGTCTTCGCTGCGTGTGTTAGGGTTCGGCCTACACTGGTTATTCACACAGCTGTTTGGTATGTACAAAGGTGATTTTATGGTAACCCATTATAAGAACTTCGCTTTCTTTAGAGAGTATGAAACAATTTTTCTACTTACATATTACAATATTTACTTCAATCACATTAACAAACAACAATGTAAGTTGATGCACGACTTGGTCGTTGGTATTCAATAATGTTTCTCCCACAGATGCAGATCACAACTGCAATTTTCGGAAAGCAAAATTTATGAATAGAGCAAAGACTGTTGATGTGATGTGTGTGTACTGTGCGGGAGGTTATTTGTAATATAACAAATACTGCAATTTTCTGATGGTGGATGTGTGGGGGAATCTTTGTTACATTCAAAAATTTCCGTAATTCTTTTGAAATGGCTTTAAAATGTATGTAAAAATTTAAAAAATGGGGGAAAAAAATTAAAATATAAAAAAAAGAGGTTTGTGTTTGGTATGATTACTTAAGGAACGGGAGGAACATGCATAAGCTTAACCATCTGAAGCTTACTATTTGAATGGTACCCCTACGCATGAGTTGCGAAGCATGGCACCTTATTGGCGTCCACCCTATTCAGTTATGAGTCAGGGCGCTTTTAGTTGTTACAAATATTGGAAAGTAAAAAAGAATTTGCACTGCAGTCCGTCGTCAAATTTCGTCATTAAACCCCTGCAGAGGGTATTATAGCTTTGCCGTTTCCATTTCGGCGTTTGTTGACTATATCATGCGATTCCAAATTTCCAGCATCAACATTTGTTATTTCACTAACTGTTGGTGCATTGTATTGTCAATGCTGTGATCATAGGATGGCATCTGTTCTAACGAATTCGGGTACACTGGGAAGTATAAAGACTCTACCATGGAAAACAAAAAAGTTCTCGCGCGAAGTACATTTTCGACCGGTCGTTCCAATGGCAGCTATATGCTAGTCATCCGATTTGGGTTAGACTTAGCAGAATTATGAAGCTTATAGTATTAATAAATATCAAGTTTGGGAACGAACAAACTTGGTGGAATAATGAAAAAGAATAAAACAAATAGAGGCAGCTTGCATAATTTATATAATCTAAGGTTTCAAATAATTTTTGTCGAACATTCTTAGCTGAGTTAGTTCCCATATATTCATCAGATTTTTACCAAACTCCCTAAAATTGTGTGGAAATTGAATATGAATCTAACTGCTAAATAGTAATTTATTTCATGGCTGGCAGGCATGCTTAATTTAGGTTGAAACAAGTGCGAAAGTCGGTCGATCCCGACTATAATATACTCTGTGCTAGTTCAGGCCGACGCTCGCATTTGCTCCCGATTGTAATATTATGATACATGAAATCGGTATTTAGAAGACACGAAGAGAGCGGTTCATTGTTTGGAAACAGGTCAAATATTTATACTCAGGTACTCGCCACCCTAGCGGCCTTTCAGCGGAAGTACACTCCAAAAAATTGTTAATAAAAAGCGTGAAAGTTTTTGGCTATTAACAAGGCAGAGCAATATCTTTTGAGCATATTACGTCTTATCCTTGGAGGAGTCACGCGGTTATCGTAACATATTTTTGTTATTTGCTCATCTCCAAGTTTCTCTCTCTAAAATGCATGTTCCTTCCGTTCCTTTAGTAATCATTCCAAACACAAACCTCTTTTTTAAATTTATATTTTTTCCCATTGTTAACATTTTTAAATACATTTTGATTTACGTCTTGTATTATCATAATCATGGTTATGTAGTTATATGTGGTCAAAAGGCATGTTTTAGTGCACGATTTTTCTATTTCGATCTGCTCCAGCCTCTCAATCTTTGAGTTTGGGTAAAAAAATGCGTGAGCCAAAATATGGTGTGGGTGAATTGGGGGGAAGTGACCCCGCATCAAGGTCATAGTTCCCGAGAAATGGTCGAAAATTGATATATAACGTCATAGCTGCCCAGGGGCTTCTTCTAGAGGGGTAAAATGTACCAGTGACCCCCATGTTTTTCCCTCCCCAACAAGTACATATGTACATATTTCTCACTTACACTCGAAAAATAACGCACTCTCTTTGTTTGTGAGATATTTGAAAGTGTCTGAAAATAACAGCTTCTTTTTACAACACCTTAAATTCGAGTGAGATATTCCGGACCTCTGTATTTTTTAAATTTTCATAATTTTGAGCATGAGGGTGGTTTTTAGCTTATGAGATTTGAAATCTTAGCCAATCAGACAAAACCCAAGCGGTTACCCCTTAAATTTGGTGGGTCTCGTTGGTATCAAATTTTTTTTGTTGAAAAATGTTTCACAGTGTTATTTGTAAAATATTGTTTGGTCATCGTGACATTACTTATTTTCACGTGCACATCTCCAATTCAAAGCGTAAAGTACGATGCAGCCCTAGCTCAGAGCTGCCCGGCGAGAGTTGATCGCTTACTAAAATGAAACCATCCGGCAACGCCATACTCTTTAAAGTTGCTAGCGCCAAAAAAAAAAGAACGGATTTTCAAAGTAAAGACCAAATTTTAAAAACAACCAAATTTATGGAAATGAATGTGTCCAGGAGCTCATCATTTTAATTTACAGAATATAAGTTTAATTACAAACATATGTTTGTATGTACTTCAATGCAACTCCCAATCCAACAACAGCAATGTAATTCACCTTAAATTAACCTTTTTTTCAAGACCAAAATCAGGAGGAGAACTCCCTTGAAATAAGCGCATGCGCTGCTTCAAATGCCGACTATAAATAGCACAACGTAACTACGCCAGGAGCTTGCATCATCATTTCGAATTGGCCACCAGTCCAAGTGGGTAGATGGCGACACGTGTGCAGTACATACACACAGAATTAACTGACTAATATACATACATATGTATACATACAGTTAAAGTTGAGGTATGCGCACGCCGGTGACGAGCCTCCTACACACACTAACACAAGCAAACAGCCCCACTCGCTCATGTATGTATGCATACATACATATTTATGTAAATTTTATAAGCACTGGGACACGCACAGTGGAAAAACTATTACTTGCTGAAGACAAAACTAAAAGAAATTTAAAAATTTAACACAATTTTACGTCATCTTTAGAAAAAAGAAAAGATACAAAAAGACTTCAATTAAAAAATGTTTAAAATGTTAAGTTTTCAACCACGGGAATGATATTAATTTTAGACTAATGGTTTTTTGGTCAAATATAGTTAAGTTAAGTTCACACAGGCAAATAATTTGACAAATTTTTAGGAAAATTTTGCTAAATAGCCATGATTGTAGCTTTTGCAGGCCTTAAAACATAAATTATGGTTCCATTCACTAATAATTTGATCAATTTAGCCAAATTTTCATCAAAATTTCCCAAAAATTAGTTAATTTTTTTGCCTGTGTTAACTCAGCTTAAGATATTTCCGAAGATTTTTTGTCTGGTTTTTAATTTTTAAGTGGTTTTTTATATTTTACTAGCTGATATTTATCAGAAATTGAGCTTAGGAGGACCGCTAGCTTCTGGTCAAATAGGCTCTTAGCTGATACGTTGTATTCTTAACCATCGAAACAAGTCCTTTCAGATCATTGCGTCTTGGGCAAAACCCGCTTTAAATTAATAAATCATTAAAAGTATAATGTAGTATTATACTAGTTTCATATTTATGTTGTTGCGAGTGTTTTTTTGAGTTTAAGTGTTATTTTCAAGCTTTTCGAATATGTTGAATTTTTTTGTAATTTAAATTTTGCAGTTTTTTGTACTATCTGCCCACTGTGCCTTTACCAAAACGGTAGTATAACAGCAAACAAAAAAAACTGTTATACGCAACGCCCCAACCAAAAACCAGTTTAAGCGGTAAACGGGCAGAGATAAAGAGGAAGAGCCACACACACAGAGAGACAGAGAGAGAGAGAGATTCAGTTTCTGGTTCTGCTTGTCCGCTGCCGAAAAAGGACAAACTCAAGGGCATTCTTCACTGCCTTACAACAAAAGGCAAGTGCCGGAGCTGGAACTGGCACTTTTTGTGGGTGGTGTGCGTGTGCCAATTCCAAACCAAAGTTAAACATTTGCCTTCTTTGATTGGCCTACCAGAATTGAGTATTTTTCTTTAATATTTAAACAACAGCAATTTCCATTGATTAACCCATCATCTGCCAGCATCATTAGGGCTCATCGATTGTGCGTGGGTTCCACTGCGCACGCATGTTTTTCAAAGTCAATGCCGCTGTACATATGTACATACATACATGTGTATTTATATTAGGACTGAACCCCCGACCCATTGATCGTAGGCAACTCTTATCGCTTCTGGTGAAATAAATATGTAGTCTACAAGTGTTTGATTAATGCAGTTCAATCGATATGATCCCCACTTCCCCTGGCCATTATTGATAAGCCCAAAAAAGAAAAAAGAAAAAAAAACCCACTTGAACAACTGCCATTTAGTGGGGGGTAATGATAATCGCTCATTGGATTCGAGGTGCCACCACCCATTCAAATCCCAAAAATAATCAATCCACTCATGAAACATGAATTGGAAAAACATTTTACGAGCATGTTGTATACCCCATGTCCGGGACCGTTGGCACTCTCGACTCTTATCTATGACGGAGGGGTCTGTCCACTTTTACTTTCGTCTATCACAACGAAAATCTCAGTGCCTGTGTAGCTGCTCCAAACTGTCACATTTTGTATGTGGTATCAGCCAACTCACTTGGTGACTAAATGACTATGCATCATATTAATTGGAATTAAACTGGAGGATGATTAAGAATCTTGGAAATGGAAATGGAAGGAACGGGGCATGACTTTGGGAATGTCAAGCCGTAAGCCGAAAGTACGTTTAGAAATCATATATAAAATTCATGGAATGGATTAAAATTAAGATCAAAATGTCGGCCGAGTTACATTAAAAAGTAATTTGCACAATGGATGCCTCGATTGCTGACCTTAGACCACATCAAACGACTCTTCAAGCTTAATCCGAAAGGGTGTAAAACAAGGCTGCAAACCTGTAAAATTTTGTTGAGGTTCGAACCCGTTGTAAAGTGTAATGTTCGGTTCGCGAACTGTATGTTCGTGGACTGTTCTATCTTCAGTAGTATTTGCCCATCGACTGCAAATCAGCAGACTTGCATTGCTATGACTGCTTGGGAATTCCAAGACAGCGTAAGTGCAAAAATCGACAGCAAAAGACAACCCAAAGTTGACCCACCTTTTTGTGGTATTGTGTGTTCATGTTTAAAGTTATTTGCAAACATTATTTGACCTCTAGCCGGCTAAGACTTGCTAGTTCGAAATACATATCTTTTGTTAAAATTACAAAAATACTTAAAGATTCGATTTCACATCTACTACATTTCACAAAAACTATAATAGCAAATAACAGAGTAAATTGTAAGTTATTTTTTCCGTATATTGGAGCTCTGATTTCTAGATTTTGAACGCAATCAGAATCCGGGCTGCAAACCCAAAAAATTTTTCGGAATCTCCGTTTTGCTGGTTCGAACCGAAATTTACCAACGGTTAAGGTTCGGAAATTTGAGGTGCAAGGTTTTTGGGCGTTGGTTTTGGTTCGTTGCACATTTTTCGCAATATATTTAAAATAACAATACAATAGGTATACACTTGACGCTTAGATACATTGTTAGTCCGCATTTACACGGTGAAGCAAACTTCAATAAGTTCCTCATGAAGTTTTTGTTCGTAGGGATGAGATGTAGGCGGGCATTTGGAGCAGGCAAAGTTTCATGGCAAGCTGGCAATGAAGTTTTTCGATATGTATATGTATAAGATGAAACGACTTTGCCAGTTTTCTCTGATTTAGTGTCTGTTTATGTACTGTACCAAAGGTACAAAGAATATTTGTGCAAATGTATTTAACCACCAGAACAAAGCATCTCTGACCCTATAAAGTGTAAACATATATATGTGTATTTCCATGATGTCGAACGCGACAGTCGTACGCATTTAAAGTGGAATGGAAGTCAAATTAAAATAGTTTTTTGTTTCCTTTGTTACTTTAACTTATAGCACTTTCGCAGCACTTTATTTAGTGGGAAAAAAGTAGAGTACACCTAGTGCTGGTTCCAAGATAAAGCCAATCAAAAAGTGATTCGCACGCGACAAAAAATGGAAGTGGTGTTTTTGGCCATCAATATAAAAGCAAAACTCAGCGAGATCTCCCAAAACCATTTGGTGCAACTAGTTTTAAAATGTTGTTGAATATTTTATCTGTATATTAGAATTTATTTGATCGAAAAATTTTCATAATTTAGTTTTATTTCAAAATAAAATATGATTCGATACGTGACATTGCGAACGCGACACTTTTTTCCATCATTTTATTTATGTGTTTTCTGTATATGTATCACATAGTTTCTTATGGTTTCTTATGCATTTTTTTATAACTCACTGTACCCTCAGAACGATTTTAGATAGCAAAAGTAAGTGCAATCTATAGGCACTTTTATCAAAAAAATGTGCAATATTTATGTCCAAATTAGAAAATTCGCGCTAGCGCATCCGTGAAGCTGCGTATTTCGAAGTGGGTTGTAATTAAATGTAAAATTGGCTTACATTAGTTCAATTTAATTGTTTACCCTTGAAAATTTGGAAAAACATAGCGTTTTTCAGCACTTTTAATTTTTTGGTCTTGGTGGACCTTTTGGTGGAAATGCCCATATTTACTTTCGCATGTGCAAAGTTTATCATAGTCTGGCTTGACCGCCTTTCCGTATTGTTATTGTTTTGATTTTCGGGCCCGTTCGGTTCAAAACCGGTTTGCAGCCTTGATCAGAATGTAGTTTTTAAAAATTTTCGAATGACACCTTAATTACATCAATAGGCCTGCTTATTGTATAATTGTGTCTTTTTATTAAAAATAATATGATACTTTTTCAATATCAAAAAAAATGTCGATACAGATATGTATTTCCAGTCAATTGCGAGTCTTTTCCGAGTCGTAGTTCAATAAATCACATTTTGATCACATCAAATTCATCTCTTTTTCATCATCAAAAGGAATTACATTTATTTACCAGGCTCTAGCCCAGTGCTACAAGATGATACTTATTTTTAACGCACTAGCCACTTATTTCTAACTAACAAAATTCTCTTAAATACTACATGCATAAATTATAACTAATACATATACTGAATAAAAATCAATCTAAAATCTAGATTGAAAATCAACTTTTCAAGAGCCTTGAAATGAGCTTAGAAATCTTAAAAACAAGATATATCATCTCGCAACTTACAACAGTTCCCTGTAAAGCTTCAGTTGAAAATTTTTTCGATATATATATATTTATTTTGCTAAAAAATAAAAAAAAAAAACAAAATTAAACAATTTTCGGTTGCAATGCAAACGTACCCCTCCTGGGACTCGAATCACGGCCGATTAGTCGATTTTACCGTAGGGGGTCAATTGTTAAGCGCAGCCAGTTGCAGTTTAAGTACTCAGGCTGCGAAAATCTCTGCTCTTATTGGACCTAACAGTTGACGCTCGGTGGCAAAGCGGTGGTGTTAGTGTTTCAGTGCGCAGAATGTACTGAGCTCAAGTCCTTGTATCGGCGGATTAATAACACTGTGCAACACTAAAAAGTTGATAGAGTCGGGACCAAAAAATTCTGAAAGGGTATGATGGTAGTACAAAAACCTTCGCTGGGTTTGGTCTGGTTAGTTGCCGTTTTCTTTTTATTGCACTTTGAAGTTTTTAACTTCTGATTGAAATTCGCAACTCCATACACTGCTCGCCACTTGAATAGGACACCTCTTAAGTCGATTTTCTATAGTAAATTGCTGCTAAACCAAGCCATCTAGGCAAATAATTTTTGTTTTCTTATAAAGTTATAAAGTTATAAATGTAGTAATTAGACGAAAATTACAAAATTATTCAAAAGTTGTAAGTATACAAAAAACATTGTTAACCAATAAGTAACAAATTTTGGAGTCTTCATTTTGCACCACTTGAATAGGACACTTTATCTAAAAACCATGTAAGAATATTTCAATCCTTTTCAAATAACAATATTACTTAAATAAGAAATTACTAACATGTTTTTAAACCAAAAAAAGTTTTTAATAGTGTGTTGAGCCTCCTTTTTTCTCCAAAACCTCACACATTCGGTCTGGAAGGGATGCATACAATTTTCCCAAATAATTCAACGATATCGAGCCCCATGCTAATTTGATAGCTGCAATTAGTTCGGGGAACGCTCGAATATTGCTGACCTGATCCATATACGTTGCTACGTGTTAGCCATCCCCACACATTCTCAATGATATTCAAGTCCGGTGAATAGGGTGGCCAGTTTAATAACTCCACGTTTTGGCTCGCTATATACGATTTAACAATCCGGGCCGTATGTATAGGGGCATTATCATGTTGATAAATCCATTTTAGATTTGCAAAAAGAGTTTGGAAGTGTGGAAAGGCCTCTTTCAATATACCATTATAACACAACGCATTCATGGTGGTTGGAATAAATTTAAGCTCACAGGTGCCATAATAGGAAATGGCCCCCCATACCATAATACCTCCAGCACTGCTGTGCAACTTATCAAGATGGTGTGGTTCTTTTCGAAGATCATGAAAATAGTAGCTGTAGCCATCGGGGCCCTCCAAATTAAACTTTTTTTCGTCCGAAAAGACAACACGTTGCCACTCCGAAGTCCAGGTGACATGTGCGCGCGCGAAATCAAGGCGTTGTAACTTCCGAGCCGGGTTAAGAGGTGGCTTCTTCTTGATTTTTAGTCTCTTCAGGTGTGTAGCATTATTAATAACACGACGCATGGTTGTCAAACTTGCTTTAACGTTGCATTTTTCCCTTATCTTGGCCAAAGAGTCGTGCGAATTGGAAGCTTCTCTTAATATAAGTCGCTTGTCCGCGATGGTAAGCACACTGTGGGTGCGGCCCTTCATGTTTTTACCATAATTAGCCTCATTATTTAAAAAATTTGTTATGGCGTGACGGCTCCTGTCGACTTTTTTTTGCTATTTTGGCAATAGAAAGGCCAGAATCCTTGTAAGCTTGGATTTTTCCTTTCTCCGACTCAGATAATGAAGTGCCACGCCCCATTTTAATTTTTTTTAATTTTATATACACTTCAATTAAAGCAAAAAGTTTAAGTAAACCAAAATTTGTGTGCACGTGTCAACGATACCGACCAAATAAAATGCATGTTCTATTCAAGTGGCGCAAAAATTCCATTGAATTTTTGCGAATGCTCACATAAAGTGCAAACAACTTTATAACGGTTCTATTCCAAAACTTGGAATATACCAGAAAGAGCGAAGAATGCTTGCACAAAGATAATATGCAAAAAATACCGTTATTCTACCATTTCGTTTTCGAGTTACGAGCAGTTTTAAAGAGAGCATACAGGGTGTCCTATTCAAGTGGCGAGCAGTGTATCTCGTAAACCATTTGGAATTTCGCTTTGACGTCTAAAAGGAAGTTATTGCTTTTGGCTTGGCCCACAAAACAATTTTAAGTAGCAAGTCAAAAAAGTCACATCTTTATACTGAAAATTTCAAAAATGTCTTAAAATCATCATGTTTTCCCCTCATTTTTTACTATTTTTCAACTTTGTCTTAAAAACTGTAACGAATTTGACTAAGCAATGCGGGACAAAAACGTAGCTTGGACTTAAATAAACAATCGAGTGGAACATACCAACTTCATTCGATTGGTCCTTCGTATAGTTATGGGCCCTTAAGCATGTAGAATTGGAACCAAAACTCAAAAAAATGGCAATTTTTGGTACCAATTGGCCGACACAGACAAAAATTTCGATTGTTTTATATTAAATCAAGAAAATAGTAAGAAAACATAACTTAAAAACTGTAAATAAAAAAATTTTAATTTTTTTACTTTTTTTCCGAAAATGTGCGTTTTTTTCGAGTTTTTATGACAGTTGTTCGTGCTTCTGGGTCTATAACTATATGAAACAGTAACTAAATGAAGTTGGTTCGCTCTAACGGTTTGTTTATTT
Organism: Lordiphosa magnipectinata; assembly: GCA_037044535.1. Lineage (NCBI taxonomy): Eukaryota > Metazoa > Arthropoda > Insecta > Diptera > Drosophilidae > Lordiphosa > Lordiphosa magnipectinata. The sequence goes on along the minus strand of JBAMBO010002470.1, from coordinate 13,928 downwards.
TGATTTAAGCTACAACTTTGTGCTGAATTACTTGTCCAAATTTGAAACGGGTTTCAAGATGAAGTTGAAAAACTGTAGAAAAGTGGTCAAAACTTGGCTTTTTTGGGCAACTTTTGTAATTTTGAGTATGAAGATATAATTTTTTTGATTTGCTGCAATGAAATGTTTTGTAGGCCAAGCCAAGAGCAACAACTTTGTTAAAAATTTAAAAGCAAAATTCACAATAATTCACGAGATATGGAATCGTTCTCTGAAGCTGAAAAGTTCAAAGTGCAATAAAAAGAAAACGGCAGCTAATCAGACGAAACCAAGACAGGGTTGCTATACTACTATCACACCCTTTCAGAATTTTTTGGTCCCAACGCTATCAACTTTTTTGAGTTCAAAAATGTGTCACATTGTAATTTACAATTTATAAAAGTTTTTCAAAAAGATGAAAATGTTAATAACTAAAACAACTAACTAAACCAGCCAATCACCAATCCCACCTATCACCTAAAAATAAAGATTGCATGCGCATCCTCAATATCCTGAGGAAGGGAAATCTACAGGTTGAGGTCCAAGGCTCTCTCCAGATCCTTTCTAAAAAGGGCCCAAGTCAGTGCCAGGTGAAAATAACCGGCTATTTGTCGCACAATAGCATATTTGAAGTGCGATATGGGCATGTCCAAACTGACGTGACGTTACGTTCGTACGAAAAGATCTTTTTGAAAAATATGAATATCTTGGATTTTTAAAAAGATTGTTCTATATTTGGGTAGCAATTAAGTAGCACTATAATCAGCAAAATCAATGACATCAATCGATCATAAGGAATTAAAGATATAAGCAATCATATATGCTGGCGTTACGTTACATAAAACGGAAGTGGGTTTTGACTTGTTTTAGAAAAATGCAAAATTTTGCGAATTGGGCAAAGCTTTTTGTATACAAATTTTTTAGTATGATTTGAAATGTTACAAGTTTATATTATAGGTTATCTTATTCCAAAATGTTTGCGCCTCTATTTTTTAGTTGCAAAAGTATCTGACGTTACGTTACTTAAATTTCCTAATTATATTTATGTTGTTTTTGTTATAATATAAAGCAGAAGCTTACAGTTAATTGCAATTAAATAGTTTCTTATGGTGTCTTCTGCCTTTTTTTAACTCTTTGTACCCTTAGAAATAGTTTAGAGACCAAAAATCAATGCAATCTAAAGGCATTTTTGTGAAAAATGGCGCTTGGGCGACTTTGCATTCGAAAATCTCGAAATGGGTTATGAATATATTTCAAGTTGGCTCATATTAGTTCATTTTGATTATTTCCCCATGAAAAAATGATAAAAAATAGTGTTTTTAAGTACTTTTCATTGTTTGGTCTCGGTGGACTTTTCTGTGGAAATGCCCATATGTCTGAACTTGTATTTAATGTCAAATGCTCGAAGACTTTTGATAGAAACTGAAGAATCGATATGGGTCTGAATTGCCCATGGGTTTTTGGAATTGGGAGGATTTTGTCTCGCTTCCACATTTCAGGAAAAGATGAAGTCATAATTATAGTATTAAGAATGTGCGTTAGGTGATCTAATAAGAATGGAAGAAGTAGTCTAACAAAATTTGGACTAATATTGTCAAAACCGGCTGCGTTGGACTTCACCCTAAGAATACTCAAGAAGAGTCATCAAAAGTAAATCTTTCAATTGCTAGGTGGGTAAATGTACTCCATTTGCTTACTCTTTATCCAACCTGACTTGTTTTTCTTTCTTCTTGATATTGCAATATGGATTGGATTTCTAAAAATTCACTTTAATTATTAATTCAACAAATCTGTACTATAAAACAGTTTTTTCTGGTCATTATATAGGGAAATTTATTACATATCGTAAGAAATTGACTTAAGGCTTACACCTTTCTTGTAGACAGGGGGTCCTGGTTCGAGTTTAGGTTCGGAAATGGTCCGGTTGGTGGGACCCAAAAAAAACACAAACCGAACTGATTCTTTGGGGTTCGGTTCCGGATTGGTTTGCAGCCTTGGTTTTAAAGCCGTTTTGTAACATGAATTCATCACAATTCAGAGTTATTCAAGCCACAGTTAAAATGTTGCAAAATGTTGTTTACCCCAGTCAAAATTTAGACCTGTGATGGCCACTCCTGGCCCGCAGGGGCCGAACACTTTTCGCTATTCACATCGACACGAGCCGAACGCATGCCGAGTCTTGTGCCAAGAGCACACACAGCTTTTCAGTCGCTGGCCAGCAGTCGAGGCTGGTTTACGTCGCTTCATTTTCGCTCTTCTTGACATACACTGATTTGGACCGCCGTTACTATCAGTCGTGCACCCATTTTCAACTTTGCAAAACTTTTGCAATTTAGAGACCAAATCTGGGCTAAAAACCAATTTTAAATTGCAAAGTTTTAGAGAAAGGGAATATGTTAGCACGGCTGTAAGTCCCGCTTGCAAATCGTGACTTAACAGTGACTTAACATTGATTTAACCTTGACTTGACAGTGACTGAACAGTGACTATACAGTGGCTGAACAGTGACTGAACAGTGGCTGAACAGTAACTTCAAAGTGACTTAACAGTGACTTAATTGTGCCTTGAGAGTCACTTGACAGTGACTTAACAGCGATTTAGCAGTGACTTAAAAGTGGCTTTGCAGTGACTTAACAGTGTCTTTGCAGTGACTTAACAGTTAAATTTACAATCAGACCTATCGTCTTAAAGGGCTTTGCTCGTACCGGGCGTCCCATAGGACACCCCCTTTTTTTGTTGAGAGCCGTAAACCGCTTACCGTTATCTTTTGAACCGCTATACCGCAATAAAACTCCCGGGTAACGAATGGGAACCGAAAAAACGAAATTGAACCTTTAACCGAAACATTCATTTCGGTAAGTACATGAACCTAAATTAATTTCGGGACTAGTCCCTGGTTCTTATAGATAAGAAGAAGAATAGCACTTAGAGTAGGGTCGAAAATAACGCCGAATAACGCGGAATTGATATGGGATTGAACTTATAATCTAAAATTGGGACCTTGACGCGTTTGAGTTAAATACTTCGGGTCAAAATGGAAAGGAAAACTTGGTTTACGGTCCCGGAAAATAATGCGAGTACCGTACAGATTTTATTAGCTTATATAAATACATACGAGTTTATGGGGTAATTTCCCGTTTTTGTGTTTTTTTTTTACTGGGGCCGCTTATCAAGCGTTTAATTACATTCACCGAAATACCCAAAACGACCAACTCTGCACCTCATCACTCCACCAGCAATTCAACCAACTCGAGCTGAAATTCGCACAAAATTCCAGGGCCGGTCATAAATGTGTTTATTGTTTCTATATTTGTAATCATAAACAACAAGATTGTGCCGCTGTATTCTACTCTGGAATCGTTTTGATGTTCTAGGTGTGAATATACCCATACGGACGACAAGATTGACGCCTTGGCTTCTGACCCAGCACCAGCCCCAGGCTAGACTTATCAATCATTGTCAGTGGCCATCGGATGGGGCTTATCACCCGGTTGGTAGCGGTTTAATGCCCTCATCCTTCCGGACTTTACATAACTCGCACTAATGATCGAGATCGGGTTGCATTCATTTCACATTGTCCCCGGTAATTGCATTACAATAACAAAATAGTTGCGAAATGACGAGCCCTAAAGCACACCGTTTCGCTGAATGAATGAGTCGACAACAACAAAATGAAAATATATAATAAACAAAAACGAGAAGGCCAAGCTAACTTCGTCTGTGCCGAAGTTTTTATACCCTTGCAAATGCAAATGCCACAGTTTAAGGACGCTTACATAATATTCAATAATTTTTGTAACTAAAACCCATTTTCCGACAGATAAACGTCTGATTTCGACCAAATATCGCTAATCTTTTTGAAAACATATCAAATTAACAATCGCCGAGTTTAAGATCGATAAAATTTCAAACAAAAAAGTTTTCCTCACTAAGACTCAATTTCCGACCGATCAGTCCTATGGCACCTATAAGATATAGTCATCCGATTTTAACCAAAATTTGCAATTCTGTTTCAAAAGCATATAATGTTAATAATAGCCGAGCTTGAGGACGCTAACAGTGAAAACAAAAAAGTTTTTCTCAGTAATACCCATTTTCCAACCGATGCTTCCTATGACAGCTATAAGATATAGTTATCCGATCTTGACCAAAATTTGCAAATCTGTTTGAAAGCATAAAATATTATTAATGACTGAGCTTAAGTACGTTAACTTTGAAAACAAAAAAGTTTTTCTCACTAAAACAAATTTTTCGACCTATGGTTCCTATGGCAGCTATAAGATATAGTCATCCGATTTTGACCAAAATTTTCAAATCTGTTTGAAAGTATATAATATTATTAATGACCGAGTTTAATCACGTTGACATTGGAAACAAAAAAGTTTTTCTCACTAAAACCAATTTTTCGACCTATGGTTCCTATGGCAGCTATAAGATATAGTCATCCGATTTTGACCAAAATTTGCAAATCTGTTTGAAAGTATATAATATTATTAATGACCGAGTTTAATCACGTTAACATTGAAAACAAAAAAGTTTTTCTCACTAAAACCCATTTTTCGACCGATGGTTCCTATGGCAGCTATAAGATATAGTGATCCGATCCGGTCGGTTCCGACATATTAGCAGCGTGCAGTAAAAAGAAGACTCTGTGCAAAATTTCAGCTCGATAGCTTTAAAACTGAGAGACTAGTTTGCGTAGAAACAGACGGACAGACAGACAGACGGACAGACAGACAGACAGACGGACAGACAGACAGACGGACGGACAAAGCTCAATGAACTCAGCTCGTCCCCCTGATCAAGAATATATATAGTTTATGGGGTCGGAAATGAATATTTCTATGCGTTGCAAACTTCTGGGCAAAATTATAATACCCTTTGCAAGGGTATAAAAAACACATTAAGACGTAGATAGTTTACAAATACTTGGACATATTACTACGGGTATAGGTAGGTGGGCTTGAGTGCAAGTCAAAGTACGATACCAAGTGGAAATAAATGGTCGACTCGACGGAGGGGATCACCTAGAAAGCAGGGGCTGTAAATTTGAAATTGTCACTTAGGAGAGATAGCAAAATAGTATAAAACTCCCACCCATCGTAGTAGACTTTACTAAGCTTTTCTGTTTGAAGTTAAGCATCTAATTGTATCTTTATTTATAAACGACTCGATGAAGCAGAGATTTGACTCTTCAAACATTATTGTTATACAGCAGAATTTCTAACCTAACGAACGCTCTTAAAACTAAGTAGAACCGTTCTTGAATTATAACATATTATATCCATGTATAAAAGAGTTTGTCCTGATTCAATGATAGACAATCTACGTACAAACTGAACGATAAGACCTAGAAAAAAAATTTGTATGGCGAAACAATTATTTTTCATCCAGTTGAATTAAAAACTTGATTTGTTAGTACGCCAAATATTATAATTGAACTTCGGTTGTCCCGATTTCGGAAAATTCACCCACAAAGAAAATCAACGAAAAATGCTGCATTTAAAAAATTATTTTTCATCCATTTGACTTGAAATTTGGTTTGTACGAAAAATCCTCCCCTAGGTTCGGAAAATTCCCAAAAATGTGGTTTTATTTTTCATTCAATTGACTTGAAACTCGGTTGGTAAGAATTGTAGCCGGAAAATGGAAAATGGCCGGAAAATTCTGCTTTAAATAGAACGAGATTCATGGGACGCCCGGTACGAGCGAAGCCCTTTACGACAATAAATCTGATTGTCAATTTAACTGTTGTCAAGTCACTGTGAAGTCATTGTTAAGTCTCTGTTAAGTCACTGCAAAGACACTCTAAGTCACTGCTAAATCACTGTTAAGTCACTGTCAAGTCACTCTCAAGGCACAATTAAGTGTATCCCTATCCTATTACCCACTTTAACAGCATCCATCCACCTGTTTTGCATTTAGAGTGTCTGCTTTCGGGTATTCGTTCGATTAAAATATCATATACTCCTGGACCTGACAATGTACCAAGCTGTGTGCTTAAAAATTGTGCAAGTTCTTTATGCTTCCCGCATTTAAGGCTGTTTAACTTATCTCTTGTGCTAGGTGAGTTTCCCAACGATTGGAAGGAATCTTTTGTCATTTCTATTCATAAAAAAAAAGGATCTAAATCGTCAGTAACAAATTACAGGTGTATCTCAAAACTATCTGCCTCTATAACATCTTAAATACAGTACTCCTGTCGCTCAATTATTTCGCAATCTCAGCACGGCTTTATGAAAAAGCGTTCTGTTTCTACAAACCTGCTTCAGTTTACTTCTATTGTGAATAGGGGTTTTATTAATAAACTACAGACAGATCTAATTTATACTGACTTTGGCAAGGATTTTGACTCTGTCAATCATGATCTTCTCCTTCACAAATTATATCTGCTTGATTTTCCTCTGAACCTTCTTAACTGTTTAAGGGCTTATTTGACAGACCGTTCCCAGCGTGTCCGTTTCAATTCGTTGCTTTTTGAATCCATTAGCGTACTCTCTGGGGTACCTCAGGGTCAGTCATCTGTTCATTAGCGACATCCCTCACGTACTGCTTCATGCGCATGCTTTGATGTATGCTGATGACCTAAAACTCTGCTTGTCCTATAAGGACCCGATGTCTGCTCTCTTTCTTCAATTGGACTTAAATTCTCTGCATACATGGTGTTCGATTAATTCCCTCCCACTAAACGCTGAAAAGTGTAAATGTATGACTTTTTATCGAACACTGCCGTATCTATACGACTTTTCGATTGATGACAATCCTCTGGAACGCATTTATGAGGTTGGTGATTTGGGCGTTTGCTTTGCCCCCAAGTTAAGCTTTAATAGTCATATTTCTGTCATCTCTAATAAAGCTATGGGTGTTCCTGGGTTTATCAATTCTCACTAAACATTTATACGTCTCACTAGTTCGACCAATACTTGAACATGGGTCGTGGGTTTGGTCACCGCATTACCAAAAATATCAGGGCCAACTTGAATCGGTTCAAAAACAGTTTTTAATTTTTGCCCTCCGTGGCCTCAACTGGGATCCCACCATACGTCTTCCATCTTAAGAGCATCGACTACTCTTAATCGATCTTCCATCTCTTAAGAACCGCCGGACGTGACAATAATTTACAGTCATTTTTTAAGTAACCCCTGCAATATTGATAGAACTTTGTCAAACTTAAATAAATAAAAATAAAAAGGCACTGTTAAGTCACTTAGAAGTCACTGTGAAGTTACTATTCAGTCACTGGTGAGTCACTGCAAAGTCACTGCAAAGACACTGCTAAGTCACCTCTAAGTCACTGTTAAGTCATTGTGAAGTCACTGAAGACACTTCTAAGTCACTGGCAAGTCACTGTTAAGTAACTTCAAAGTCACTGTTTAGTCATTGTAAAGTCACTGTTAACCTCTCTTCCCACCCTCGCACCCTCCCACTTCATTCATCCACAAACACACAACCCACCTGCTGCTACGGCATATAGTAAAAGCGGTTGTCTTTGCAAATACAAAATGCAAAGACCAAATTTTTCTAATGTTAATCCCCCAGTCGAACGTCTGTAAAAGAGCTTCCCTCTAAAAAGAACTGTTTCTCCTCCGATTGACTTGAAAATCGGTTTATTAGAATAGTTACAATGTCATTTTCCGATGTTGGAAAAATTTTCAAGGTGGAGAAATTGCCTGAAAATTTGTATGAAGAAAACTATTTTTCATCCGATCGACCTAAAACTTGGTTTGCGATGCTGGAAATTCGATTTTCCAATGTGGGAAAATCCAGCCCGAACCGTGGAAAATGCCTTGCGGTGGTGTGTTTAAGGCCAATTTTTAGACCTATCTGTATGAAATTCGGTTTGTAAGTTCAATCAGCCAAAATAAATGGGAAAACAAGTCTCAAATTTTGGAAAAGCCATCCACAAGGTGGGTGCAGGGGTGAGTACAAGGACAATCGTTATTTTTGCGCTGATCTGAATACCTCTGGGTCAAATAAATAGGAAGACAACCACCCAATTTGGGAGAACCCACACTCAAGTTCGGAAAATGGGGGCGGGGGTGGATTTTTTTTCCGTGAATATGTTTGTAATAGAGAATTGAGTTTTAAACTATTCCCCAATTTAGGAAAACCCACTACGTGGGGTACTATTTATATTTTGGGGACTGGTCACACTAATGTCAATAGCTAAAGTCTGGTAGTAAAGCGCTATTTGTGTTGTTTACAGTGAGTTGAGAAAATCAATTTTTCCATACCATTGTTGAGCGATTGTCAAATTATGCGGAATCCAATGCAAAAAAACCTTTTTTACCGGCAAGGTGTTACTAATGTTTAGGGATGCCTGCAATCTCACGGTATGTCACATGACGATCTTACATTATCAGTTTACGCACAATAACGGATTTTGGAAGACCTTTACGAAATTAGACGCTGAGCAAACTACGAAAACGATTGAGTTCACTATACCAGCGATATACAGTGGTTTTTTATGGTGCTTTATTGCCATACAAAGAACTGAGTTCATCGGAACACTCTTGTTGAGATAATCGACGTCGAAAGTTGTGACAAATAATCCAACGAAACCCAGTCGTACCTGACCCATGAAAAATTTACATCTTTACAACTTCTTTTTCACCGAAGAAGTAGTTCCCAAAATTGAAAAGTTGCATTTGCCTTATTAAGACGTGAAACCTTCAAAAAATGCTTCTTTGGGATGGTATTTTAGCATGGGTGTTTGTTGTTGCTTTTAACTTTGTGTATCAATCGGGTTTCCATTCCCATTTCTCTTTCTCAAAGAACGGTTACAGAAGAACTTTAGTCGGAATGCAACTTTCGCTGCGTTAAGAATGTGTGAAAACAATAATGCATTAGTTATTAACTTCAATACTTACTTAGTTCGCTTATTTAAATTTTTTGCACTTCAGAATGCTTTACAGCATTAACTTCTCATTGCAAACGAGAATCAAGTAGACGCGCAAACTATTTTTGTCTGACTTATTTTTCTTCCTCCTGTTGTGCAGCGACCGATTGTCCCTTCTATTTTTAAATGTCACATGTTTTTGTTTCCATAAACGTATGCCAAAACCACTGCATAGCGAAGGGACGGTTTCACGTTATGGTGACTTCAAGCCTTTCAAACACATGAAAAAGAACGTGATTGAAAAAATAAGAGTGGGTGTCATGGGACGCCTGGTACGAGCGAAGCTCTTTACGATTATAAATTTAAGTACTGGCAAAAAGACACTTTTTGGATTCGTTTGGATAAGCTTTAAAATAGCAAAAAAAGGAACTAATTTTTAATAAATTTTGGACTATGATTTCTGAAATATTAGAAATACATTTTTGACTGTATAAATAAATAAATGGTAAAAACGACATAAGTTGTTTGAACATCTTTTGTTGTAGACTGGTAAGGATTGTGGTTCATTGTCTAACAAAATTTTTTAAAGGAAAATCATTCTCTTTAAGGACTCAAGCAGATTTGTAATTAAGTTTAGGAACTGAAATGACAGTTTGCGTTTCTGGTAGGTTGATTTTATAAACTAGAGGCTTGAAATCCCAATTCTGCAGATTCGATATTTAAGTCAGAAACGGATTAAGGAAATGAATTAAACATTATAATTTATCGCACTGAATTTGCAACTTGACCTCATGGTAGCCACTCTTCACGCCCCCACTTACCGCCCACCAGATCTCCACCAGATTCCCACCGGATTCCCACCAGATCCCCACCCTCACACCATCCCAATGGTAAAAGCAGCTGATTTTGCAAATACAAAATGCAAAGACAAAGACATACCCAAAAGAATCTGTCGCAAAGACAAAATTTTTCTAGTTTTAGTCCCCCAGTCAGACTTCCGTATAAGAGCTTTGCTCTAAAAATCAGCGTTCGGAAATCGTTAGAGGTTCTCTTTGCGTTCTTTCTTGTTGTTTACGCCTGCCAAAAGCGCTACCCAGAGAAGGAACGGTTTCATGTTATAGGTAACTTTAGCCTTCCAAGCACATGAGAAAACATTGTAGATACAATTTCAAACAGAGTTTTACACTTTTACTCATACTTAAAACATATGTAGTGAATTTTTCCCGTGTAAAAATCAGTATGAAAAATGGCCTTACTTTGGGAACGACGTTCTGCAAAGTCTGACTGGGATACCCTTCGTAGCAGAGTCCGAAAATGGAGGGCGGAATATACTGAAATTCTGTTTTGGGAGCCTTATGGGCGAAATTAAACAAAATATATTAAATTAACATTTTCCTTTATTCGGGCTATACAGATGGCATATACTAATTGAAGATATTCGATTTTGATATCAAACCAAATTCTTTATTCTTCGTTCTCCGTTTGGATTTTATGGGCGAGGTAAGACACGATAAGTAAATGGCGAGGAACAAGAATTCTATATTCTTACTGTACTTCTGACATCGCATATTCTTGTTCCATGTAAGAAATTCTTTCTATTTTTTCTCTGAGTATAGAAATATAACTTTTTTCTACAAAACTAGCTAGGTATTTGGCGAGGATTGATATGAACCAGACTAAAGCTTAAGTAAACTCGTACACTTCAAGCTATACCACAAAACGTGAAAATTTACAGAAAGACTTGACTATCAATTAAGTTTATCTACAATATATGGGGCGTTCCAAGCAAAACGGGATATTTTCTGAGTTGAGAGCTTTTTAAACCTGAACATTTGAAAAAACTCAAAACTCTATCTTAAACCGTTCTCGAGTTATTTAAAAACGAGAAGGCCAAGCTAACTTCGTCTGTGCCGAAGTTTTTATACCCTTGCAAATGCTGTTTTTCAAATGTCAGAGTTTAACGCTTACCTAAAAATCAAAAATTTTTCTAACTAAAACCCATTTTCCGACAGATAAACATCTGATTTCGACCAAATTTAGCGAATCTTTTTGAAAACATATCAAAATAAAAAAATCGCCGAGTTTAAGAACGATAAAATTTAAAACAAAAAAGTTATTCTCACTAAGACTCATTTTCCGACCGATCGGTCCTATGGCAGCCTATAGATATAGTCATCCGATTTCGAACAAATTTGCGAATATATTTGAAAGCATACAGAATTAGTAATCAGTGAGTTTAAAGACGCTAACATTCTTACTAAGAACTATTTTCGACCGATCGGTCCTATGGCAACCATAAGATATAGTCACCCGATGTCGATCAACTTTCTCAAATTAGTTTGAAAGCGTGTAATATTAAGAATCACCGACCTTAAGAACGCTAACATTGAAAACAAAAAAGTTTTTCTAACTAAGACCAATTTTTTTGCCGATGGTTCCTATGGCAGCTATAAGATATAGTCATCCGATCTTGACCAAAATTTGCAAATCTGTCTGAAAGCCTATAATATTAACAATGGCTGTGTTTAAGAACGCTAAAATTGAAAACAAAAAAGGTTTTGTCACTAAGACCCATTTTCCGACCGATGGTTCCTATTACAGCTATAAGATATAGTCATCCGATCTTGACCAAAATTTGCAAATCTGTCTGAAAGCCTATAATATTAACAATGGCTGTGTTTAAGAACGCTAAAATTGAAAACAAAAAAGGTTTTGTCACTAAGACACATTTTCCGACCGATGGTTCCTATTACAGCTATAAGATATAGTCATCCGATCTTGACCAAGCTTTGCAAATCTATCTGAAAGCCTATAATATTAATAATGGCTGAGTTTAAGAACGCTAACATTGAAAACGAAAAAGTTTTTCTCACTAAGACCCATTTTCCGACCGATGGTTCCTATTACAGCTATAATATATAGTCATCCGATCCGGTCGGGCAAAATTATAATACCCTTTGCAAGGGTATAAAAGCGTATAACTTTCGCAAAAGAGCTCCAAAAAAGCTCAATTGGCTCCCTTTGGACCAATTATCATCCAATTCGGAGACATCAAATCAGAAAATATATTTTTTTGCTTGGAATGCCCATAGATAGATATCTAAATTTATACTTGATTAGCCCCTAAAATGGGTGCATTCAGCAGTACAGTTTGTTCATTGATCAATCGTATTTTCATGGGTAATTTTTATACTCTGTACCAAAGGTACACAGAGTATATTAAGTTTGTGCAAAAGTATGTAACAGCCAGAAGAAATCATCTCCGACCCTATAAAGTATATATATTCTTGATCAGCATCAACAGCCGAGTCGATATAGCCATGTCCGTCTGTCCGTATGAACGAAGAGATCTTAGTGATGGTATGAGATAGAGGTTTGACATGTATGGGACAAAAACTCATTATACTTGAGGGGAGATCAAGTATATTTTCAATTTTTGCCACGCCCCCTACCGCCACCGCAATTTGGAAAAAACGTCATATCTCACACAGTTTTGACAACAGATTGTTCGTACAATCTAGAGAAATCTATAATCAAAATTATTTATCGATTTGCTGAAGGAATGATAAAGATCGGATAAACGATACACAAGTTATGAGCAAAAAAAGTTAACCGGCAAACCCCCCCCGAAACATCGAGTTCATCAAAACAAATGCGCAATTACCCTACTTTTGTTCACGAATGTGCATAATTTCGATCGTTTTTGAACGGATTTTGTTCCAAGTACCTCTATAAAAAACTGTAGCAGTACCGGTTCCTGTGTTTCGGTCTGGTTTCCGTGTTTTTCCGGTTCCAAATATTACAAAAAAAAAACCCAAAAAATACCAATGCAGGACTGTTTCCAACTGACTGTAAAGTAAGCTAGGTTGCAAACCCCTAAAATTCTTCAAAAGGTACAGTCTGGAGGTACGAAAACATCAAAAAAAAACCTAAAGATTGGCTCACAGAATTGTTTTTAGGATCATCGAACCCAAGGTCATCCGGATAACGGACGGTACTTTGAAAAATTGTGTCTAAACGTCGTTTTATACCCTTGCAAAGGGTATTATAATTTTGCCCAGAAGTTTGCAACGCATAGAAATATTCATTTCCGACTCCATAAACTATATATATTCTTGATCAGGGCGACGAGCTGAGTCGATTGAGCTTTGTTCGTCCGTCTGTCTGTCTGTCTGTCCGTCTGTCTGTCCGTCTGTCTGTCCGTCTGTTTCTACGCAAACTAGTCTCTCAGTTTTAAAGCTATCGAGCTGAAAATTTGCACAGAGTCTTCTTTTTAATGCACGCTGCTAATGTGTCGGAACCGACCGGATCGGATGACTATATCTTATAGCTGCCATAGGAACCATCGGCCAAAACATGGGTCTTAGTGAGAAAAACTTTTTTGTTTTCAATGTTAGCGGCCTTAAACTCGGCAATTGTTATTATTATATGCTTTCAAACAGATTTGCAAATTTTGGTCGAGATCAGATGACTATATCTTATAGCTGTCATAGGAACCATCGGTCGGAAAATGGGTCTTAGTAAGAAAAACTTTTTAGTTTTCAATGCTAGCGTCATAAAACTCGGCCATTATTAATATTATATGTATTTAAACAGATTTGCAAATTTTGGACAGAATCGGATGACTATATCTTATAGCTGCCATAGGAACCATCGGTCGGAAAATGGGTCTTAGTGAAAAAAACTTTTTTGTTTTCAAGTAAATCGTTCTTAAAGTCGGTGATTATTAATATTAAACGCTTTCAAACTAATTTGATAAATTTGGTCGAAATCAGATGACTATATCTTCAGGCTGCCATAGGACTTATCGGTCGGAAAATGGGTCTTAGTAAGAAAAACTTTTTTGTTTTCAATTTTATCGTTCTTACACTTGGCGATTGTTAATTTGATATGTTTTCAAAAAGATTCGCGAAATTTGGTCGAAATCAGATGTTCATCTGACGGAAAATGGATTTTAGTTACAAAAGTTTTTGATTTTTATCTAAGCGTTCTTAAACTCTGACATTTCAAAAACAGCATTTGCAAGGGTATAAAAACTTCGGCACAGACGAAGTTAGCTTGGCCTTCTCGT